>JBAWJQ010004327.1:0-10911 GCA_037783105.1 Bactrocera zonata
ACTTTTTCAACAGATCGCTGATTTGCGCCCACGTCCCGTTGGAAGAAAAGGACGAGGTGACCAAAGATGTCTTCTATGAGCGCTTGAAGCATACCTATGAGAGCTGCACCCGAACCGATGTCAAAATCGTGCATGGCGACTTTAACGTCAGGGTGGGCATAGAAGTTATCTTTGGCACAACGGTCGGTAAATTTATCTCTATGATAAAACATTGTCAATTGGCTCATTGTCAAAGAGCTGGACAAGCAGACTGCCACGGGTAATGCTTGAAAAATCTATGAAAAGATGCGGCAACTGACAGAGGGCTTCAAGACCTGAACAAACTCTTGTAGAACCCCCAGAGGTGATCTAGTGTTGGACGCCCAGAGCATACTAAAATTATGGAGGGAACTGCATAACAACTGGAGATGGTGAACCCGATTTCACAATCGTTGACAACGGAGCAGACACACACCACTCCTTCTTTTACTTCCAAGGTTCCGCAAATACTGAATTTGGTATCCCCGCAAAAACTAATACAGCTCTATAAACTTACGTTGAGTAATACCAAAAGCTCGGACCATAATAACCCCGCGGTTAGTCTTGCTCTCACCAAGTTGGGCAACGAAGCAAAGAAAATGGGTCTAGAAGTGAACGAGTGCAAAACGAAATATCTCCTGTCTTCAAACAAACAATCGTCACACTGGAAATTTGGCTTGACACTTCACTGTTGGCAGTCATAACTTCGAATTCGTAGATTTCGTCTATCTTAAAACCAGTAGAAATACCAAAACTAACGCCAGCCTAGGATAACTCTTGCCAACAGGTGCTACATCAGACTGAGGGGGCAATTAAGAAGTAAAGTCCTCTCTCGACGAACGCATATCAAATTCTACAAGTCGCTCATCATGCCCGTCCCGCTATATGGTGCAGAGGCATGGACGATGATAACATCTGAGCTACGAGTTTTTGAGAGAAAGCTTTTGCGGAAGATTTATGGTTCTTTGCGCATTGACAACGGCGAATAACGTATTCGATGGAACGATAGGCTGTATAAGGTATACGAAGACATTAAACAGGTGAGAACGTAACCATCAATGGCGATCGCGCCCAGATAACCAACTATTTCATGACTGAAATTGAAGCTCGTGATCTTCGTGGCTATTGGTTTTAACAAGAAGGCACTACTTCAGACACATCGCATAAATCAATGCATTCATTGAGAGAACGCTTTTGTGAGCAGATAATTTCACGTTTTAGCCCGGTCGATTGGTCACCAAGATCGTGTGATTCGCCAATTACTAGTCGAAATGCTCGAACGAATTATCGAAAATTGGGCTCAACGGATGGACTATCTGAGACTTAGCCGCAGACAACATTTGAAAGAAATAATCTTCAAAAAATAAATGCCAAAGAATGTTCTGTAATATGAAGTTTCTGTGTTTTTCTTTAAAAAAGTAGGGAACCTCGAAATGGATCACCCCAAAAAAGTAATAGAGATATAAAATTAAGGCTTGTTAAGAAATAATTTTAATAAAAAAAATTCCTTTCGACGTTGGCGTGCGCAGACATGCTTTTTCGCACACACTCCTATTTCTACTTGAAAAGTGTGATACTATTTACTATAAAATTAAATTAAATGGCGGAGTCATGACTCGGTCGTGCGCCAATTTCACGAGAATCAAGCGAAGGAAAAGTTAAGTGAACATATGAACTGAGTAAAGTGAGCAAGTAAGTGAGTGAAGAAGCGTGCGGCGAAGTGAAATATATTTATTTATATTTAAGATAGTTTAGCGAGTGCATGCAAGTATGTATATACATACATATTATATGCTTGTGAGCTTAAGCGTTAGGCAGTATATGCCATTGCTGGGTTCTTCCTCCTTAATAAGCGCATCAGCCAAGTCGCCTTACACCGTTGCTAATACGTATATACAAGTTAAGAAATTTTATATAAATTTCTTTTAAAAAAAATTTTATTTATTAATTTACGGTTCGGGTACAGAACTAAGACTAAAGCTTAAAAATAAGTTTACTTAAAATCTAAGCTACGTTGCACCGGCCAACTGCTGACTTGATGTTGTCAATTCTCCGAATTGACTTATTTCGGTTGCGCGTGTTGGATTTCCGCTTTGCTTTACTGTGGGAAATATTGTGCAACCAAAGATGCACTTCCGCTATGCTTTGCTGATTACGCATTATTATTATTTGGCAACTGTTAACATTTGCCATGTTAACACTTCCCCTCTTAAAAGCGATCGTCCCGAGAGCCTATCAAAAATAGGGGAGGTTGTTAAAATTGATGTAAGTATTTTGATCACTGGAAAGATCTTTGATCTCCTTAGGATCAATATTCGCTGGGGGCATCTGGTTAAGGTCCAGGCTTGAAGATATGATTATTCTGTTTTGGTGCTTTCTCCAGAATTTTCGAAAAAATATTATACCGAGAATGATAGTTGCAACGGCTCCAAGTGAAAGGGAGCTATTGGATATCGTTGCTGCCTTCAGAAGATTTATTCTTCGTATGTTATCAATATGAAACTCCTTTAAGGCCTGGAGAGAAAGTAATTCAATTCGATTTCTTTCGATCGGTGCTGGTTGCAGGACTGCTGGGATTGCCGGCAGTGGAACCAAATCGTAATTAATGTAAAATTGATGATTTATTTTTAACGTTGAGTTATGAAAATTAATAAGGTGTGTCCCTGATAAATTTTTCTGCATTCCGTCAGCATCTATTACTCCTTGGAAGCCATTAAGTAATATGGTGCCAGGTTTTACTTCTTCAATTTGTTGAATATGTTGGCCGTTTGTTACAGTGCAAGATGAATTTAGGCTATTTACTACTCTAGGTATACAACTACTATTACTTATATTTATTAGTTGAGTTTGCTTACAAATCTCAATTTTCTTATAATTATTACATTTTTCTTTAATTCCATAGGTATCTTTTGTACCCTTTAATATTTTATCAAATTCGACATTAATTATAATTTTGTTTTGTTTTACAACTGGTCTTATAATCATTTTTTGAAAATTTTCCTTAATAGTTAATGGTATTTTTACCATGTAAAATATTGTCATATTTTGACTAATTACATTTATATTTGATATTTCTAGTGCTTCTTCAGCATTTTTGAAAGGTATTTCGTCATTTTCTAAATTTTCTAATGCAATTTCGATTTCATTTTTATTTAACAATAATGTGTTTAAAATGTCTTTCTTTGCCCACTGTATGGCGTATTTAATGTTAATCAACTCTTCTTTTATTAATCTAATTCTATTTTGTAAGTTTATAATAGTCTCGTTTTCTATATAAGTATCTTTCCTTATGTTATTAAGAAGATTATTTACTATCATGCTAATGTTATTAATTTTTTCGTTAAAAATATTGTTAATTAGTACTTGTTTATTATTGTTATTATTAATTTCATTAAGATTTTTGGTTATTACATCCAGATCCTCGTGATCGGGGCTTCCGGCTATGAATTTCCAAGCCGTTCCTAAACTATTTATGGATCTTTTCTGTCTTCTTTCGACAGGTTTTATTGTATCTAAAATTTGAAGAGATTGGGTTAATTCGTGTTTTAGGATGGGATAAAGGATTGTGTCCTTGGGTATGTCCGAAGAGGTGAATCTGTACATGTCCGTCAGAAATTGTTCGTACTTGTTGAGGTCGATTATGTGTATTAGCCTGAAGTCTCCATTCTGGATTTTTACTAGTCCGTCATTTATCGTAACTATTTGTGCCGCGGAGTAGTCATAAATGTCTATTGATGCGAATACTGGGTAAATAAGGAGCAGTCTGGAAACAAAAATTTTAATTTTGATTTTTTATATTGCGTTTATGAACTACTTTTCCTGATTCTGTCAAGACGGTGGAATTTTTGTCTTCCTTTACTACCTCTTTTTTAAATTTTGGAGTTATTTTGGTTCCTAGTCGTGTGTTTATCCTAACGTAAATTGTTTCTCCAGGGTCATATGTTTTAATTGGATGACGGGCTTTATTATGGTAGGAAAGATCTTTTAGTTGTCTATTTCTTAGTTCCGAGATAATTTCTTCCCTAGCTCTTTCAAATTGGCTTGGGTCTGTGGAGATTCTTCTCCCGAAAAATACCTCTATTGGTTTTTTCTTTGTGGAGGAGTGGACTGAAAAATTGTACTCGTAGACGGAGTTATCGAGGAGTTCGGCGAATGAGGTGAAACTTCGCTCTGCTTTTAAACAGCGCATTATTTCTGTGAGGGTCGAGTGAAATCGCTCTACTTGACCATTTACGGAACTTGCGTAAGGTGGTGTTCTAAAAATTTGTATATTTAGGGTATCTTCCAATAAAAATCGAATAGAAGCTGAATTCAAGGACGTTTCATTGTCTATAACTACCGTTTCTGGTACGCCAAATTGAAACAATAGTTCGCGGAGAGGTTCCTTAACGTGTTCTACGGCTCTGGAGCGGAGGATTTTGGTTTGGGCATACTTTGAGAATTTGTCTATGGCTGTAAGGACGAAATTTCGTTCAGTTATGTAAATATCAATATGCAAGATTTGTCCTGGAAATTGTGGAATAGGGGTTTCTCCTAATTTTGGTTTGGTAGGGTGCCGGTCGTACTTATTTTCCTTGCAAACCGAGCATTGCTGGATAATTCTTTTTATTGTTTTGGTCATGGCGGGAAAATAGTAATTTTCTAGAATTTGAAGTTTGTTTTCACGAGAATTCCTATGTGCTCTTTTATGGGTATTTATGACTATTTCTTCTTGTTGCTGTTCGTCTGTCACATCCTGGACTTGGAGTTGAGAAAACCTGGTTTTATAGTTACTAAAGTGGATCGGGTATATTTCTTGAATTTTACCCATAGTTCTTTCGTCGGTTTTGATGCAATTTATTATGGAGGGGTTTAGGTACCTTTTTAGGAGATTTATTAATATTTCTGAGTTATATTCCGGTTCTTCAATGACGTGTCTATGGTATGTGGGGAATACTATCTTGAATTGATAGGTGGAAATTGGGCCTGAATTTAAGAAGATTTGGTTTTTGAAAACGTTAATTGGGGATTCTACATGCCAAATTAAGTTATCGGATGAGCTCTCGTCACTATGCTGGGTTACTGACAAGGTGTTAATTGGTTCGGGAGGCGTTCTTGATAGTGCGTCGGCTACCACGTTAGTTGTGCCTGGTTTGTAATGTAGTTCGTGATTGTATTCTTCCAGTGTGGCTTTCCAACGTTTCATTTTGGAATTGCTATTTTTATTGCTGAGGGCCTGTGTAAGGGGTTGGTGGTCTGTATAAATTTTTACTTTGGCTGAACCGTATAGATAATTCCTGAAATTGTTTAGAGCCCAGATGATTGCTAAAAACTCTTTTTCGTTCGTAGCATAGGCTTCTTCTGTTTTGGTTAGTGTTCGGGAGATGAAGGCGATGGGGTGTTTGTCTTGCGAAAGGACTGCACCAATTGCAAAATTTGACGCATCGGTCGTTAGATGGAATTCTTTATTGAAATCAGGATAGGAAAGTATGACGTCGTCAGACATGAGTGAATTTTTAATTTTGTTGAAGGCGTCCTTTGCGTCTTCATCCAATTCGATATTGATTTTGCTGGACTTGTTTTTAGATATACGTCCTTCTTCCCCTCTTAAGAGTATGGTTAGAGGTTTAGCCAGCATGGCGTAATCTTTAATAAAGCGACGATAGTAGCCGGAAAGGCCTAAAAATGAGCGAAGTTGCTTAATATTTGTGGGGTAAGGTATTTTAGCTATTGCTTCTACCTTTGAGGGATTCTTTGTTATTCCTTTTGAGGAAATGATAAATCCTAGAAACTCTACTGAGTCCCTGAAAAAATGGCATTTGTCTATTTGTATTTTCATGTTTGCGTCTTCAAGGGTTTTGAAAATTTGGTTTAAGTGGAGAATGTGCTCTTCTTCAGAGTTGCTGAAAACGACTATATCATCGATATAGACATAGCAAATTTTTCCAATGTGATGACGAAGAATGTCATCTAAGGCTCGCTGGAAAATTGAAGGAGCATTCTTGAGTCCGAATGGCAGTCTTGTGAACTCGTATTTGCCATTGTTTATTGAGAAAGCTGTTTTCTCAATATCGGATTCTTTGAGAGGGATTTGATGGAATCCACTCTTTAAATCCAAAACGGAAAAGTATTTGTTTTTTCCAAGCTGGGATAGTACCTCATTAATTTGGGGTATTGGGTAACGGTCTGCTACAGTAATCGAGTTAAGCTTCCTGTAGTCAATAACGATTCGGTATTGCTTATTACCTTGGGGATCGGGCTTTTTAGCTACAACCCAAACGGGTGAATTATAAGGTGATCTTGATGGTCGAATGATGCCATCGTCTAACATTTTGTTGATTTGTTTTTCGACTTCACCTTTTAATGACATTGGGTAAGGGTAATACCTTGTATAAACAGGAGTGTCCTTGTGCGTTCTGATTTCTCCTATGACTTTAGTGGTATAGGTAAGTTTATCATTTGGTTCCGTAAAGAGATTAGAAAAATTTTCGACTAAATTATTAATTTCCTTCTGATGTTTTTGTGACAAGTTATCTTCCTTAGTATCAATTTTGTTAACAGATCTTGAAGCTAGCTGCTTGATTTTAATTTTGGTATTGCCTTCTAACTGCATGAAGTTATTCTTTACGTGGATGACTGCGTCAAGCTCTTTAAGGCTATCATTCCCAATAATACCATGGAATGATGTCAGAGTTGGGAGGAGGTAGAATTTCAGTTTTTTGTCTGAGTTAAATAGGTTTAGAAAGGTATGCTGTTTGATTTCTATGTCTCCTGCTATGGATTTCGCAAAAAAAATGCTTTCGTTATTTATTGGATTGGGCACAATAGAGGATCGTATATAGTTTTTCGTAGATCCTGTATCTACTAAAATTTTCACAATATCTCCACTCTTCAGCCTGCATTCAACATAGGGCAGCGAAGAGTGACTCATTCTAAAAAATGTAGGTCAGTCGTGTCTATGTAGCTATCGTCCTGATCTCTATCATTTCTGTCGCTGTAACATTCGTCATCGTAATGGCTAGAGTTGTCGTTCGTCTGCTCGTCAATTGTCGTGGTAGGATAGTAAGTTTGGGGTTGTTCGGAATCTATATGGAAATTCCTTTGGATTTTATTAGGGGGCACAGGAGCTGGAGGGTTGCCAGGAGGAGGTCTTTTGTTAATAGGGTCATTATTACGTGGCCTATTCATATAATTAATATTCCTAGTTCGCAGTGATGGGTCAATGTCCATTGGTTCTGGACGTGGCTGTGGTTTATTCAAAGGACGTGGTGGTGGATTGTAATGCTGTTGTGCATATTGGGGCGCCTGTTGCTGGCGTTGAACTTGATAGTTCATTTGCGGTGGTCTATGTGGAGTGGCTGCGTACAACCTTGGTTGGGGCATGTATGCCAATTCGGGGTGGAACTCATTGTTCATCCTTCTAGGAGGTAGTGGTGGACGAAACTCTTGTGGTTTCCTGCTGATATTGTTATTATTGCTCAAGGCATAATGTGACCTGAAGGTTTGATTCTCTAGTTTGAGACACAAGTGGAGTGCCTGAGGGAGATCTGCTGGTTCCCTCATTCCAAGGAGTCTCGGTAGATCACCTTTGAGTCCACGAACGAACGTGTCTAAGGCTTTATCCCTATACGTACGGGTTAGAAGGTGCATGGCTTCTGCGCCGACTTCCATGCATCCCAGTTTGTTCAGAATTAGTGAGAGATGAGAATATACCTTTTGGTAAAATTCTTGAATTGTGTTGCTACCCTGTACGAAAGAGGTCATTTAATACTCAAGGGTACCAAGGTCGCGTTTATCCGCGTAATGCAATG
Source organism: Bactrocera zonata (assembly GCA_037783105.1). Lineage (NCBI taxonomy): Eukaryota > Metazoa > Arthropoda > Insecta > Diptera > Tephritidae > Bactrocera > Bactrocera zonata. The sequence goes on from JBAWJQ010004327.1 coordinate 7,809, forward strand.
TTAGGCACTTGGAGATCGCCCTCCAATCCAGTGGAGTGTTATAGGACTCCAAGGCAATGTCGGCATTGCCCACGATTTTGTTTCTAATGACATTGAGGATGCCATAATATTTTGGGGTACCTCTTTGAGGCTCGTATATCTGGAGGATCCTGTCCACGCTTTTTCTCCAAGATGTAAATTCTCCCGGATTTCCGGAGAACTCCCGAAGACATCGTACCACATCTGGTATTTTGTCTAATTCAGAGACATTCCCGGGTAGTCTTGAGTCTATGGTAATGTCCGTGAAATTTGAAAAGTTGGAATTTGGGTTAAGAGCGGCTTGAACCATGTTTCGCCCTTCAGTCCTTAAGACATTGTTCACAATTCCTGTGATTACGGTAGTTAACTCATCCATAGAGAATGAATTAGAAGAGGCAAGAGGCTGACCAGAAGGTGCTGGTGGCCCTTGGGGTGCGTTAAGTATTGGTGGCCGAACGAGGTTGGCAGGATTAACTGGCATGGTTGATATATCTCTATTATTCACTTTTTTATTTTAAAAATTTAATTTATCCCTAGCTTATTTTGTTTTGAGTTAAAACTTTCCTTTCTAAATTTTTCACTTTTAGTTAGCTTATTTTCGATATATTTATTTATTTATTTATTTTTGATATAATATTATCTCGTCTAGTTCAATTAATTTTTTCTGAATTACGCTCTCTTTCTTAAATTATGTCACTATTCTTAGATTGTGTTCACATTTGCATTAAAGATTTCTTAAACATAGTTTGGTTTACATTAAAGAGTTTCACTTTTTATATTAAAAAAATTTCGCATTAAACAGTTTCACTTTTTATATTATAAAAAAATTTCCTTTACATATATAAAAAATATTAATATATATTCTTAAGATTAGTTCTTACGCTGGTAACAGGAACATGGTCGTCCTGGGCAGGCGGCTAACGACTCGCGTTTCCCTTTTGCAGTTTTGCTACTGGGGGGCCTCTTTTCCCGCACTTCTGTTGTGATGAGTCTTAGCCCCAAGCCTTCGCCGTCCAGGTGATAGGTATTATCCGGATACACCCGCGAAATGTATTTATCGATTTAAGCGACTAGCGAAGGCCCCACGTTGGGCGCCAGTTAAGAAATTTTATATAAATTTCTTTTAAAAAAAATTTTATTTATTAATTTACGGTTCGGGTACAGAACTAAGACTAAAGCTTAAAAATAAGTTTACTTAAAATCTAAGCTACGTTGCACCGGCCAACTGCTGACTTGATGTTGTCAATTCTCCGAATTGACTTATTTCGGTTGCGCGTGTTGGATTTCCGCTTTGCTTTACTGTGGGAAATATTGTGCAACCAAAGATGCACTTCCGCTATGCTTTGCTGATTACGCATTATTATTATTTGGCAACTGTTAACATTTGCCATGTTAACATACATATCGTACATGTGAGATTTATGCGGTTTTGATTGTTGTTGTTGTTAGTTGCTTTTAACAGCACAACCTGCAACATGCAACACAAACTGTGATTTAATGACACTAAACGGAAACGGCTTTTAGCTTAAGTCGCATCTTAGCTGCTGTTGTTTTTATTATTTTTACCGTTACTAACAAGCATAGGCAGGCTTAGCTGCTGGCTTGAATTTAGCTATGCAGTGCTGAGGTTGATGAAGCAAATGTGTTAGTTAGTAAGGAAAATAAGGCTATTGTTCAGTTAATAGTATAATATAAGCTGCTTTCACAGGCTCTGCGTAAGTATGTATGGGTGCATACAAGCATCAAACATTTGCGTGTGTGTATATGTTGCTTATTTCTACTATTTACCAGCACGCACAAGGTATCAATTACATTTGAAATTTACAACAAACGCACACACACACAGACTAGTGCCCGCAAGAGCAATATGGGAATATTACACACACATGCAAACAGCTATCTAATTACATACAAAAGTATATGCAGTTGGTGCATCCGCATATGCCCGCCAAAGTGGGTGTGGCAACTTCCACACCTCATTTCAACGCCTGACCGCTTGCTTGCCTGACCTGCCACCGTCGGCGATATATTTAGCGGAGCGACGTTTAGTTGCGCAATTTATTCTTAGCCCTTGTCTATAATTACTGGCAGTTAGCCTCTAGCTTGTACTTAGTTACGCGTTGCTCGATTGCAATTTAATAGGTCAGCGAAGTGTTTTATTAATACCTGGCAAATTTATTTTAAAAAGAAAGGAAATGAGTTCATTGAACCGAATATAGAAGAAAGGGCTTAAGGGTCTTTCATTTGATATTTGAACTATTATTATAAGATAAAGTGCACATAGAGAGTCAGATAAAAAACATTTTAAAATGTGTCAGCAAAATAATAATTAATAAAAAAGGCAAATGTACCCAGTTTTCCTAAAATATTTAAAAATAAATCTACTAAACTAAATAAATAAAAATATATAAAAAAATAAATAAATATAACATTATGCATATATTTCTAATGCTCAATCATTTTTTAACTTTTTTCAGCTATTTTCGGAATCAGTTTGCCTACTTTCGTTTGTCAGTGAACGCAGTTATTCGATGAAGTAAGTGAAAATTTGCAAATCTGCTAATCAATTTTACGAATATGACAAGTCATGGCATTTATTTTTTTGCAGCGATCATAAAATGAATACAATGAAAAGAGTATTATATATAATTATAGCCTGAACAAGGTGTATTTAGTCTACCACGACGTTTGTAAAGCCAAGCAGAAAGACCATGAGAAACCCTATAAAATATATACAACATAAATATATATATATGATCAGCATGATCCTTCAGCAGAGGCGATTTAGCCATGTTCATCTATTCTTCCCTCTGTATAATTTGTGACAAAAAATCACCCAGAAATCCCAGTAATTAATATTTGCTAAGTTAGTAGGACTGTCCTTAATTACTATGCCACAGATGAGCAAAATCAATGTCAAGTAGTTTGTTTACAGCAGCAGCTTAAGGGGTTACATGGGTTTCCTCGTGCAAAAAAACGGCCTTTTTTCAATATTTCTTTTTACATATAAAAAATGAAATATTTTAATGAAATTGTTTTTATTTAAAAGACTCATATTTAATAAATATTTTGTAAAATTTTCAAA